>CANUEZ040000180.1:0-2500 GCA_948099385.1 Fasciola hepatica | reverse complement strand
TCTATCTATCTATCTATCTATCTATCTATCTATCTATCTATCTATCTATCTATCTATCTATCTATCTATCTATCTATCTATCTATCTATCTATCTATCTATCTATCTATCTATCTATCTATCTATCTATCTATCTATCTATCTATCTATCTATCTATCTATCTATCTATCTATCTATCTATCTATCTATCTATCTATCTATCTATCTATCTATCTATCTATCTATCTATCTATCTATCTATCTATCTATCTATCTATCTATCTATCTATCTATCTATCTATCTATCTATCTATCTATCTATCTATCTATCTATCTATCTATCTATCTATCTATCTATCTATCTATCTATCTATCTATCTATCTATCTATCTATCTATCTATCTATCTATCTATCTATCTATCTATCTATCTATCTATCTATCTATCTATCTATCTATCTATCTATCTATCTATCTATCTATCTATCTATCTATCTATCTATCTATCTATCTATCTATCTATCTATCTATCTATCTATCTATCTATCTATCTATCTATCTATCTATCTATCTATCTATCTATCTATCTATCTATCTATCTATCTATCTATCTATCTATCTATCTATCTATCTATCTATCTATCTATCTATCTATCTATCTATCTATCTATCTATCTATCTATCTATCTATCTATCTATCTATCTATCTATCTATCTATCTATCTATCTATCTATCTATCTATCTATCTATCTATCTATCTATCTATCTATCTATCTATCTATCTATCTATCTATCTATCTATCTATCTATCTATCTATCTATCTATCTATCTATCTATCTATCTATCTATCTATCTATCTATCTATCTATCTATCTATCTATCTATCTATCTATCTATCTATCTATCTATCTATCTATCTATCTATCTATCTATCTATCTATCTATCTATCTATCTATCTATCTATCTATCTATCTATCTATCTATCTATCTATCTATCTATCTATCTATCTATCTATCTATCTATCTATCTATCTATCTATCTATCTATCTATCTATCTATCTATCTATCTATCTATCTATCTATCTATCTATCTATCTATCTATCTATCTATCTATCTATCTATCTATCTATCTATCTATCTATCTATCTATCTATCTATCTATCTATCTATCTATCTATCTATCTATCTATCTATCTATCTATCTATCTATCTATCTATCTATCTATCTATCTATCTATCTATCTATCTATCTATCTATCTATCTATCTATCTATCTATCTATCTATCTATCTATCTATCTATCTATCTATCTATCTATCTATCTATCTATCTATCTATCTATCTATCTATCTATCTATCTATCTATCTATCTATCTATCTATCTATCTATCTATCTATCTATCTATCTATCTATCTATCTATCTATCTATCTATCTATCTATCTATCTATCTATCTATCTATCTATCTATCTATCTATCTATCTATCTATCTATCTATCTATCTATCTATCTATCTATCTATCTATCTATCTATCTATCTATCTATCTATCTATCTATCTATCTATCTATCTATCTATCTATCTATCTATCTATCTATCTATCTATCTATCTATCTATATCTATCTATCTATCTATCTATCTATCTATCTATCTATCTATTATCTATCTATCTATCTATCTATCTATCTATCTATCTATCTATCTATCTATCTATCTATCTATCTATCTATCTATCTATCTATCTATCTATCTATCTATCTATCTATCTATCTATCTATCTATCTATCTATCTATCTATCTATCTATCTATCTATCTATCTATCTATCTATCTATCTATCTATCTATCTATCTATCTATCTATCTATCTATCTATCTATCTATCTATCTATCTATCTATCTATCTATCTATCTATCTATCTATCTATCTATCTATCTATCTATCTATCTATCTATCTATCTATCTATCTATCTATCTATCTATCTATCTATCTATCTATCTATCTATCTATCTATCTATCTATCTATCTATCTATCTATCTATCTATCTATCTATCTATCTATCTATCTATCTATCTATCTATCTATCTATCTATCTATCTATCTATCTATCTATCTATCTATCTATCTATCTATCTATCTATCTATCTATCTATCTATCTATCTATCTATCTATCTATCTATCTATCTATCTATCTATCTATCTATCTATCTATCATCTATCTATCTATCTATCTATCTATCTATCTATCTATCTATCTATCTATCTATCTATCTATCTATCTATCTATCTATCTATCTATCTATCTATCTATCTATCTATCTATCTATCTATCTATCTATCTATCTATCTATCTATCTATCTATCTATCTATCTATCTATCTATCTATCTATCTATCTATCTATCTATCTATCTATTTATCTATCTATCTATCTATATATCTGTATATCTATCTATCTATCTATCTATCTATCTATCTATCTATCTATCTATCTATCTATCTATCTATCTATCTA